>JAXLNO010003693.1:0-17500 GCA_038087875.1 Malacoraja senta
CCCCCCCCCCTCCCCCCCCTTCCAAAAATCCAAGCCTCAGAACCCAACCCTGGCCCATTCCGTGTTATATATAACGAGGAGGAAGTTGTCTACAGTATCTTAGAGATCCCAGGAAGGCTCCGCCAAGCTCCGGTTGGGACTGTCGGCCGGCTTCCGGAAGCCATTTGCGTTCCCATTCTACGGAACAAGTCCAACTTCAGGCCAGGCCTCCAAAGCTCACCTTTGCTCAGCTGGCAAACAGCCTAAAGAAAATATATTTTGTTGTAATGCAAGTGTAAAATAAAATCAAATACGTTGTCGGACCCAAATATAAGAGAGTTTTTAAACGGAATACATTTGATGAAAATATTGTGTGGTAATCCCAGGAGCACAAATGATTTAAAGAAAAATGTGGGGTTTTGTTTTCCAGAACTTTCCATTGTGCAAATTAAGCCAAAAGTCTCTGAATTTTTTTGTTTCTGCGTTATAATAGCCTCTTGTTTTTTTTTTTAAATAAAAAAAAGGTTTCTCACCTCTCCTCTTGCCGCCTCTCTCTCAACCCCCCCGCTTTTTTTATTGATTCCATGAGTGGTGGAATCTGAATGAGGCCATTCGGCCCATCGATGAATTGATGAATGAGTGAATGAACGCATACTTTGTACGCATACTAAATCGCAATGAAACTCTTTGTTTTTCCGTGCCCCTGGTATGCAAAGAGGAGCCACGTAAAGGGCACCGGGAAAAAGAGTTCCGGTGTTCCATTTTACACAAAGCATCCTTAACGAACTCCATTTGTGGTTCCCCTTAGTTCTCGGCGGTTCCTCCCTTGTTCTCCTCCCCTCCAAGTCCACTCCACCGTTCGATCATAGAAACGTAGAAAATAGGCGCCAGGAGTAGGCCGTTCGGCCCTTCGAGCCTGCACCGCCTTTCAATGTGATCACGGCCGATCGTCCAGAACCAGTACCCCGTTCCTGCCTTCTCCCCACATCCCTTGATTCCGTTAGCCCTAAGAGCTGTATCTAACTCCCTCTTGAAAACATCCAGTGAATCGGCCTCCACTGCCTTCTGTGGCAGAGAATTCCACAGATTCGCAACTCTCTGGGTGAAAAAAGGTTTTTCCTCATCTCAGTCCCAAATGGCCTACCCCTTATTCATAAACTGTGTGACCCGTGGTTCTGGACTCCCCCCCCCATCCCAAACATGGGGGGAACATTTTCCTGCATCTAGCCTGTCCAATCCCTTAAGGAAGTGATATGTTTCCATAAGATCCATGGCCGATCCATCCATTTATACTTTGGCCTTAATCTTTGCCATGTGGCCAATTGACCCTGGCGGTGTTAAGAGCAGAGCGTTAAGATTCTCTCTTTTACTGTAATATATCTGACAGGCCGGGGATGGGAGTGGAAACCACTTGATGGTGACCTCACCAAGTCAAACACAGGAGGATGTTTCATCTTCTTCGACGATCAGCATCACTGCCCATTTTCATTCCTCCTTGAAGGCCTCCAGATTTTATTTATTTATCGTCCACAGCGATTCAGGACTTGGCTTCTCGCCCGAGAAAAGATATGCTCCAGAAGATCAATTTTTTTGTGTACTCCCTGTTAATAATGGGACCCTTGCCACTAATACCTGATGTAAAGTTGAACACTTCTTTGACAGTAAATAAATGTGACAATTTTGCAGATAATCCCAGAGAGGCGTGTGTTTCATTTAAAAAAAAACATTTTTTTGTAACGCGTCAGCATCGGGTGGACATTTAGCACCGAGGTACAACTCTCCGAGTGAGGGGTGAGTGTACAACTCCTAGGCCTCGTTGAGCGAATGTGACAGGCATAGACTGTTCTATATCTCTCGATACCACCAACACAACCTCCTGTCTCGCTCTCCCCTGACTCTCGGTATTAGGGAGGCGCAGTGGTAGAGTTGCTGCCTCACAGCGCCGGCTACCCGGGTTCGATCCCGACCGCGCGCGGGGTGCTTGTCCGTACAGAGCTTGTACCCTCTCCCCCTGGCCAGCGTGGGTTTTACTCCGGGATCTCCGGTTTCCTCCCACACTCCAAAGGCAATAGGCAATAGGTACCACGAGTAGGCCATTCGGCCCTTCGAGCCAGCACCGCCATTCAATGTGATCAAGGCTGATCGAGATGTAGAGGTTTGTAGGGGTTGGTATAAATGTAAATTGTTCCTGATGTTGGGGGAGTCCAGAACCAGGGGCCACAGTTTAAGAATAAGGGGTAGGCCATTTAGAACGGAGACGAGGAAACACTTTTTTACCCAGAGAGTTGTGAGTCTGTGGAATTCTCTGCCTCAGAACCAGCGATGGAGGCCGGTTCTCTGGATACTTTCAAGAGAGAGCTAGATAGGGCTCTTAAAGATAGCGGAGTCAGGGGATATGGGGAGAAGGCAGGAACGGGGTACTGATTGTGGATGATCAGCCATGATCACATTGAATGGCGGTGCTGGCTCGAAGGGCTGAATGGCCTCCTCCTGCACCTATTGGCTATTTATTTAGGATAGTGTAAGTGTGCGGGGATCGCTGGTCGGCGCGGACTCGGTGGGCCAAAGGGCCTGTTTCTGCGCTGTATCTATGAACTAAACTAAATTAACCAAAGAGTCGACCCGAAACCTTTTCTCCAGAGATGCTGTCTGTCCCGCTGAGTTACTCCAGCCTTATGTGTCTGCTATCTCCCATACTGGTCTAGTTCAGTTTTAGTTCAGTTTATTGTCACAGGTACCGAGGTACAGTGAAAAGCTTTTGTTGTGTGCTAACCAGTCAGCGGAAAGACTATCGTATCATCGTGGATAGAGCTGAGAAATTATACGGGTAAAAAGACCCCAATGGGAGTTATTTACAGGCCCCCAAACAGTAGGGTACAAGTTATATCAGGAGATAAAATTGGCATGTAGTATAGGTAATGCTACTGTGGTCATGGGAGATTTTAATATGCAGGTAGACTGGGAAAATCAGGTTGGTTCTGGACCCCAAGAAAGGGAGTTTGTAGAGTGCCTCCGAGATGGATTCTTAGAGCAGCTTGCACTGGAGTCAACCAGAGAGAAGGCAATTCTGGATTTAGTGTTGTCTAAAGAACCAGCTATAATAAGGGAACTGAAGGTAAAGGAACCGCTCGGAGGTAGTGACCATAATATAAGTTTTAATCTGGAATTTGAGAGGGAGAAGGTGAAATCTGATGTGTCGGTATTGCAGTTGGGCAAAGGGGACTACAGAGGCACGAGGGAGGAGCTGGCCAAAGTTGACTGGAAAGGGACCCTAGCAGGGATGACGGCGGAACAGCAATGGCAGCAATTCCTAGGAATAATCCGGAAGATGCAGGATCCAAAGAGGAAGATTCTAGGGGAGAAAGCGGCTGACAAGGAAAGTCAAGGACAGTATGAAACTCAAAGAGAAGGCGTATAACATAGCAAAGATTAGCGGGAGGCCAGAGGATTGGGAACATCAGAGGGTAACTAAAAAGGCAATATGCGGAGTAAAGATGAAATACAAAGGTAAGTTCGCCAATAATATAAACGAGGATAGCAAGAGTTTCTTCAGTTATATAAAGAGCAAGAAAGAGGCAAGCGTGGACGTTGGGCCGCTGGAGAATGATGCAGGAGAAGTGATAATCGGGAATAAAGAAATGGCAGAGGAGTTGAATAACATTTTTGCATCAGTCTTCACAGTGGAAGACACCAGCAACGTGCCTGAAATTCAAGAGTCGGGGTGGAAGTTAGTGGAGTGGCTATTACCAGGGAGAAGGTGTTTGGGAAGCTGAAAGGGCCGAAGGTGGATAAGTCACCTGGACCAAATGGACTGCACCCTAGGGTTCAGAAAGAGGCTTTAGAGATTGTGGAGGCATTGATAGTGATATTTCAGGAGTCAGGAGTGGTTCCAGATGATTGGAAAATTGCTAATATTACCCAGCTGCACAACAAGGGAGCAAGGCAGAATAGTGGGAACTAGATGCCGGTTAGTCTGACTTCAATTGTTGGTAAGATTTTAGAGTCCATTATAAAGGATGAGGTTATGCAGTACTTGGATGTACATGATAAAATAAGCCAAAGTCAGCTTGGCTTTGTGAAGGGGAGGTCTTACTTGACAAATTTGCTGGAATTCTTTGAAGAAGTAAATAGCAGGACAGACAAAGGAGAGTCAGTAGATGTCGTTTACTTAGATTTTCAGAAAGCCTTTGATAAGGTGCCACACGTGAGGCTGCTAAGGAAGTTGAGAGCCCACGGTATCAAAGGACAGATACTAGCATGGATAGCAGGTTGGCTGGATGGCAGATGACAAAGAGTGGCTATAAAGGGGGTTCTTTATGTTTGGCTGCCAGTGACTAGCGGAGTTCCGCAGGGGTCAGTGCTGGGGCCGCTACTCTTCACGTTGTATATTAATGATTTGGACGAGGGGATTGAAGGCTTTGTGGCCAAGTTTGCGGATGAAACGAAAATAGGTGGATGGGCAGGTAATGTAGAGAAAGCAAGGACTCTGCAGAAGGACTTGGACAGGTTGGGAGAGTGGGCAGATAAGTGGCAGATGGAATATAGTGCAGCAAAGTGTGGAGTCATGCATTTTGGTAGAAGGAGTAAATGCGTAGACTATTTTCTAAATGGGGAGAGAATCCTGAAATCAGAGGTGCAAAGGGACTTGGGAGTGCTGGTGCGGGACTCCCATAAAGTTAATCTACAAGTCGAATCAGTAGTAAAGAAAGCAAACTCAATGCTGGCATTTATTTCAATAGAGCTTGTGTACAAAAGCAAGGTTGTAATGCTGAGGTTCTACAAGGCGCTGGTAAGGCCTCATTTGGAATATTGTGAGCAATTTTGGGCACCATATCTGAGGAAGGTTGTGCTGGCTCAGGAGAGGGTCCAGAGGAGGTTTACAAGAATGATCCCAGGAATGAGTAGGTTAACCTATGATGAGCATTTGTCGGCACTGGGCCTGTACTCGCTGGAGTTTAGAAGAATGAGGGGGGGGGGTCATCATTGAAATGTTCAGAATAGTGAAAGGCTTGGATAGAGTGGATGTGGAGAGGATATTTCCACTCGCAGGAGAGTCTAGGACCATAGCCTGAAAATTAAAGGATGTTCTTTTAGGAAGGAGATGAAATATTTCTTTAGTCAGAGGGTGGTGAATCTGTGGAATTCTTTGCCACAGATGGCTGTGGAGGCCAAGTCAGTGGATATTTGTAAGGCAGAGATAGATAGATTCTTGATTAGTACGGGTGTCAGGGGTTATGGGGAGAAGGCAGGCGAATGGAGTTAGGAGGGAGATATAGATCAGCCATGATTGCACGGCAGAGTGGACTTGATGGGCCGAATGGCCTAATTCTACTCCTATCACTTATGACCTTATGATAATACACATTTACAATCACGGTGGCGCAGCGGTAGAGTTGCTGCCGTACAGCGCTTGCAGCGCCAGAGACCCGGGTTCGATCCTGACTACGGGCGCCGTCTGTACGGAGTTTGTACGTTCTCCCCGTGACCTGCGTGGATATTCTCCGAGATCTTCGGTTTCCTCCCACACTCCAAAGACGCTGGAAAATCGAAGGTAGACAAAAGTGCTGGAGAAACTCAGCAGGTGAGGCAGCATCTATGGAGCAAAGGAATAGGTGACTAGTCGGCAAGTTTCAATGAGGTTTCCCCCCTTCGTTCTTCTAAACTCCAGCGAGCACACGCCCAGTGCCGTCAAACGCTCATCAGATGTTAGCCTCACTCATTCCTGGGATCGTTGCAGGGACTATTGCAACGTAAATAAAGCAGTCAGACAGGTGCATGGATAGGACAGGTTTGGAGGGATATGGGCCGAACGCAGGCAGGTGGGACTAGTGCTGGTGGGACATGTAGGCCGGTGTGGGCAAGTTGGGCCAAAGGGCCTGTTTCCACACTGTGTCACTGTGGCTCTGTGACTTGCTGTGCATAGTGAGTTCAAAGTGTACAGTGTGTTGATATGTGCCCTGTGTTTTTGGAAGGTGCTATCAAATATAGGTGCTCAGAAGGTGCCATCTTTAGTGAAGGTTTTCTAAGCGGTGTGGAAGCAGAGTCGTTGAATGGTTTTTTCGGGGCAGAAGTGGATAGATTCTTGATTAGCAAGGTGGATGGGAGGCAAAATATAACATTGAATGGTGGTGCTGGCTCGAAGGGCCGAATGGCCTACTCCTGGTGCAGGAGTAGGCCATTCGGCCCTTCGAGCCAGCACCACCATTCAATGTGATCATGAATAAAGGGCCTGTCCCACTTTCACGACCTAATTCACGAGCTTTTTTCCTCGTGGACATTTTTCATCAGGCTAGAAAAAACGCCCCGGCCTACTTGATGCCACGAGTACCTACGACTAGCATCACGGCCTGCTACGGCCTACCTGCGACCTCCTACGACCTCATGACGACCATGACAACCCCAAAATTCTTATGGGGTTGGACAGGCTAGATGCAGGAAGATTGTTCCCGATGTTGGGGAAGTCCAGGACAAGGGGTCACAGCTTAAGGATAAGGGGGAAATCCTTTAAGACCGAGATGAGGAAAAACTTTTTCACACAGAGAGTGGTGAATCTCTGGAACTCTCTGCCACAGAGGGTAGTTGAGGCCAGTTCATTGGCTATATTTAAGAGGGAGTTAGATGTGGCCCTTGTGGCTAAAGGGATCAGGGGGGTATGGAGAGAAGGCAGGTACGGGATACTGAGTTGGATGATCAGCCATGATCATATTGAATGGCGGTGCAGGCTCGAAGGGCCGAATGGCCTCCTCCTGCACCTATTTTCTATGTATCTATGTATCCATTCTGCGAGTGTGAGTCAAGGGCAAACTCGGCTGAGGTCGTGAATTAGGTCGCGAAAGTGGGACGGGCCCCTTTAAGTTTATGAATGATTAAGTTTGAATGAATGAATAAGTTGATTGGCCAAGTATTAAGGCGGCTGCATATATGACAAAAAAAAAACACCTTACCCTAAAATTATTGCTACAAAAGGTTTCTCAACTTTTTTTTTGTAGCGTCAGATGTGTTTAATAGCAGACCAAAAAGTCTACCACAGTCACACCACTGGAAAGGTCTAATTTTCAAGATGGCGTCCAAGATCCATTTCATATGTGATATTACCATGAAAAGGAATGTTTTCCAGTGCAAGTATAGGTCTGCCTCATAAACACAAACATGACACATGAAAATCAAGTGATAGGAACTACAGAAGAACTATGCCCATGTTGTGAATTTCAAATATGTTCTTGAATGAAATTATCATTGTTATTTGTGTACAAGACTATGCATGATCACAATCAAACCGACCACAGTGGACAGATACAGGATAAAGAGATTAACATTTTTGAATAGGAATAAGTTTATTGGCCAAGTATTCACATACAAGGAATTTGCCTTGGTGCTCCGCCCACAAGTGACAACGTGACATACAGTGACAGTTAGGAATGACTCAGAAAACATTAAACATTAATAATAAAACATTATCGATTAAACATGTGAATTGACTCAAATACCACAGCAAAAGGAGGCTACAGATTTTTGGTTATTGAGTAGAGCAACTACTCGTGGATAAAAACTGTTTTTATGTCTGGCTGTGGCAGCTTTGACCGTCCGGAGTCGCCTTCCAGAGGGAAGTGATTCAAAGAGTTTGTGGCCAGGGTGAGAGAGGGGTCAGAGATGATCTTGCCCGCTCGCTTCCTGGCCCTTGCAGTGTACAGTTCGTCAATGGAGGGAAGGTTGCAGCCAATAATCTTCTCAGCTGATCGGACGATTCGCTGCAGCCTCCGGGTGTCGTGCTTGGTGGCTGAGCCAAACCAGACCATGATGGAGAAGGTGAGGACAGACTCTACGATGGCCGTGTAGAATTGGACCATCATTGCCTGTGGCAGATTGTGCTTCCTCAGCTGCCGCAGGAAGTACATCCTCTGTTGTGCTATGGCTGATCATCCAAAATCAGTACCCCTGTTCCAGCTTTTTCCCCATATCCCATGATTCCGTTAGCCCTAAGAGCTAAATCTAACTCTCTCTTGAATACATCCAGTGAATCGGACTCCACTGCCTCCTGTTACAGAGAATTCAACAGATTCACAACTCTGGGTGAAAAAGTTTTTCCTCATCTCAGTTCTAAATGGCCTACCCCTTATTCTTAAACTGTGACCCCTGGTTCTGGACTCCCCCAACATGGGGAACATGTTTACTACACCTAGCTTGTCCAATCCCTTAATAATTTTATATGATGAGATCCCCTCTCGGGTTGCAGAGTTGCACGTTCTCCCTGTGACCTGCGTGGGTTTCCTCCAGGTGCTCCGGTTTCCTCCCACACTCATAGATACATAGAAAATAGGTGCAGGAGTAGGCCATTTGGCCCTTCGAGCCTGCACCGCCATTCAATATGATCATGGCTGATCATCCAACTCAGTATCCCGTGCCTTCTCTCCATAACCCCTGATCCCTTTAGCCACAAGGGCCACATCTAACTCCCTCTTAAATATAGCCAATGCACTGGCCTCAACTACCCTCTGTGGCGGAGAGTTCCAGAGATTCACCACTCTCTGTGTGAAAAAGTTTTTCCTCATCTCGGTCTTAAAGGATTTCCCCCTTATCCTTAAGCTGTGACCCCTTGTCCTGGACTTCCCCAACATCGGGAACAATCTTCCTGCATCTAGCCTGTCCAACCCCATAAGAATTTTGTACGTTTCTATAAGATCCAAAGACGTACGGATTTGTAGGTTAATTGGCCAAGTTTAAATAATCTGTGTGTAAGTGTAGTAATGACACAGGTCTTTACCAAGAGTTATCCTCCTACAAAAGGATGTTTCCACTAGTGGGAGAGTCTCGGACAAGAGGCCACAGCCTCAGAATTAAAGGACGTTCCTTTAGGAAGGAGATGAGGAGGAATTTCTTTAATCAGAGGGCGGTGAATCCGTGGAATTCTTTGCCACAGAAGGCTGTGGAGGCCAAGTCAGTGGATATTTTTAAGGCAGTGATCAACAGATGGGGAGAAGGCAGGAGAATGGGCTTAGGAGAGATAGATCAGCCATGATTGAATGGCGGAGTGGACATTGATGGGCCGAATGGCCTAATTCTGCTCCTATCACTTACGAACTTTACAAAGAATATCCCCTTTGCTTTAGAAATTCTCCCTAGCTTGATGATATAGTGTAAGATGACATATACCAGTAAATTAATTTTAGCATTATGGCCCATTGAGCTCGAAATTTTAATTATGGCTGACATCTTCTATCACCATTTCATGCAATTACCATTACATTAAACGATAGGCTATTATGGAGATCATTTATTTACAGAGGGAAGTCGATTTCAGTGCGCTAACGAAAATAATATTCATAATGTATGCCTCTCGTTGAAGAGACCTTTGCAGTTTTTGATTATATTTCAAAGGGAGGTAGAGGATTATTGGAAACATTCACTCGATTGTGGAGAAATGTGTGGGAAGGAATTTCTTCTTCTTCTTCTTGTCGAGTCCACACACAAGATTAGAAGTTGTTCAGCCAGAGCTGGACACACTTCCCGGCATCCCCATGTTGGGGGGGTCCAGAACCTGGGGCCACAGTTTAAGCCATTTAGATCGGAGACGAGGAAACACTTTTTTCTCACAGAGAGTTGTGAGTCTGTGGAATTCTCTGCCTCAGAGGGCGGTGGATGCAGGTTCTCTGGATACTTTCAAGGGAGAGCTAGATAGGGCTCTTAAAGATAGTGGAGTCAGGGGATATGGGGAGAAGGTTGGAGCGGGGTACTGATTGGGGATGATCAGCCATGATCACATTGAATGGCGGTGCTGGCTCGAAGGGCCGAATGGCCTACTCCTGCACCTATTGTCTATTGTCTATCTGTACACAATGGTGTCTGTCTTGTGCTTCTTGTGTGTGGTGGTGGAAAGATTGGTGGAAACAGGGCCGCGACGTGAACGCTCTTTCCTTGACCCCAGGAAGGAACTGCAGACGCTGGTTTAAAACGGAGAGGGACTCAAAGCGCTGGAGTAACTCAGCGGGGCAGGCAGCATCTCCGGAGAGAAGGAACTGGTGACGTTTCTGGTCGAGACCCTTCTTCAGACTGGAGTCCCCCGAGTCGCACTGCCAATTTCACTGCCGTCCTGCTTAGTTTCACTCGTTAATTTCACCCGTTATCACCTTCTCCACAGCCAACAATGGACCATTGTGGGCTCCACCATTCATTGATCATCGTTGCTGGATTTGATTTGTCCTTCCGCACGCCTTTCATTCATTTGTCCTTTGTGCCTCTCGTTTCCCTCTCCCCCCCTACCCCCCTCCCCCTTCTGATTGCTTTCCCACTGTGTCATTCCACATCCCTCTGATCCAACTCTGCAAACAGGTCAGATAGGTGAGGTGAGAACAAAAAAAACCTCAGAGAGAGAGAGAAAATATATATATATAGGCCGCCGCTGCACGATGAAGCCTGCCGGGTCGGGACCGAGCTCTGGCACGGCTGTGAGTTTCACGTTGGCATCGTTCTGGGGCCTCGGTCTCCCTCCCCCCCCCCGCACGTTAGCGCGTTTGAAGGGGATGCCGGCGCTCAATGGCGACTCTCTGCGCGCTGATCTGTCGCCACTCGCTACAATCGCCTGATGGTCACCTTCCCCTCTACGCTGCATCTTCCTTGACCTTCTTACCCCACTCGGCCTCTCGTTTTCACACCTCACCCTTCCATATCTCTCGTTTCTCTCCCCCCCCCCTCCCCCCCCGACTCTCAGTCTGAAGAAGGGTCTCGACCCGAAACGCCGCCCGTTCCTCCTCTCCGGAGATGCCGCCCGTCCCGCCGAGTTACCCCAGCATTTTGCGTCTGTCTACCTTCCGTCGCAGTTCTGTGTTGTGGTCTGCACTGTAACACCTCGCTACAGAGCTCGCTGCTGCCTTCCTCCACTCTGCCCCTGAATCTGGAGGTGTGCGTTTGTTTTCACACTTCTGTACCTCTTGCCCGATGGGAGAGGGGAGAGGAGGGAGTGGCCGGGGTGAGACTGGTCCCTCATTATGCTGGTGGCCTTGCCGAGGCAGCGTGAGGTGTAGAAGCCCTACGCCTTATGATGTTATGAAACTAATTCTGTTGAATATATTGTCACGTGTACCGAGGTACAGTGAAAAGCTTTTGTTGCGTGCTAACCAGTCAGCGGAAAGACAATACATGATTACAATCGAGCCATTTACAGTGTACAGATACAGGATAAAGGGACTAACGTGAATAACATTTACTGCAAGATAAACTCCAGTAAAGTCCGATCAACGATAGTCCGAGTGCCTCTATTAAGGTAGATAGTATAGTTCAGCACTGCTCTCTGGTTGTGGTAGGATGGTTCAGTTGCCTGATAACAGCTGGGAAGAATCTGTCCCTGAATCTGGAGGTGTGCGTTTGTTTTCACACTTCTGTACCTCTTGCCCGATGGGAGAGGGGAGAAGAGGGAGTGGCCGGGGTGCGACTGGTCCTTGATGATGCTGCTGGCCTTGCCGAGGCAGCGTGAGGTGTAGATGGAGTCAATGGAAGGGAGGTTGGTCTGTGTGATGGTCTACAATTTTATTGTGGTCTTGTATGGAGCTGATCCCAAACTGATATGTCCTTTGATTCTGAGGCTCTGTCCTCTGATCCAAGACTCTCCCACTAGTGGAAACATCCTCTCCACATTCAATCTATCCATGACTTTCACTGTTCGGTAAGTTTCAACGAGGTGCACACTTGGAAATTGGAATGACTTTGTGACTCTGTGTGTCTCTGTGTCTCTGTGTCTCTGTGTCCCTGTGTCTCTGTGTCTCTGTGTCTCTGTGTCTCTGTGTCTCTGTGTCTCTGTGTCTCTGTGTCTGTGACTCTGTGACTCTGTGTCTCTGTGTCTCTGTGTGTCTCTGTGTCTCTGTGTCTCTGTGTCTCTGTGTCTCTGTGTCTCTGTGTCTCTGTGTCTCTGTGACTCTGTGTGTCTCTGTGTGTCTCTGTGTCTGTGTAACTGTGACTCTGTGTCTCTGTGTGTCTCTGTGTCTCTCTGTCTGTGTCTCTGTGACTGTGACTCTGTGTCTCTGTGTCTCTGTGTGTCTCTGTGTCTCTGTGACTGTGTCTCTGTGTCTCTGTGTCTCTGTGACTGTGTCTCTGTGTCTCTGGGTGTCTCTGTGTCTCTGTGTCTCCGTGTCTCTGTGTGTCTGTGTGTCTGTGTGTCTCTGTGTCTGTGACTCTGTGTGTCTGTGACTGTGACTCTGTGTCTCTGTGTGTCTCTGTGTCTCTGTGTCTCTGTGTGTCTCTGTGTCTCTGTGTCTCTGTGACTGTGTGTCTCTGTGACTCTGTGACTGTGTGTCTCTGTGTCTCTGTGTCTCTGTGACTCTGTGTGTCTCTGTGTCTCTGTGTCTCTGTGACTCTGTGTGTCTCTGTGTCTCTGTGTCTCTGTGTCTCTGTGTCTCTGTCTCTGTGTCTCTGTGTCTGTGTGTCTCTGTGTCTCTGTGTCTTCGTCTCTGTGTCTCTGTGACTGTGTCTCTGTGTCTCTGTGTCTCTGTGACTGTGTGTCTCTGTGTCTCTGTGTCCCTGTGTCTCTGTGACTCTGTGTGTCTCTGTGTGTCTGTGTGTCTCTGTGTCTCTGTGTCTCTGTGACTCTGTGACTGTGACTGTGACTCTGTGTCTCTGTGACTCTGCCTGTGAGCGACTAGAGAAGATAGCCTCAGTGATCTTCCATCGTATAGAAGTACGTTCAGATAATGATTGAGATTGAAGCAAATGTGTCTCAGTGCATCTGTGGTCGTCACAGTTACATCCGCAGGCAGTCTGACTACCGATGATTTAAAGATTACTGTCTGAGTCCATAACTCTCTCTGTTCCGTTTCAAACACCTCAGACAGACAGACACATTTAAAACCTGACCTAGATTAAAAAAAACATTTTGAGAATTCAGAATCATTTAAAAATTAAATGTAATGACAGATATATGGATAGGACAGGTTTGGATGGATATGGGCCAGACGCGGGCAGGTGGGACTGGTGTAGCTGGGACTTGTTGGCCAGTGTGGGCAAGTTGGGCCGAAGGCCTGTTTCCACGCTGTATCTCTCTATGACTGTGACCTATTAAAATGCATTCAACTGCTTTTAAGAGGTAAATAGACAGGTCAGTTTGGGCATGACAATAGACAATAGGTACAGGAGTAGGCCATTTGGCCCTTCGAGCCAGCACCACCATTCAGTGTGATCATGGCTGATCATCCCCAATCAGTACCCCGTTCCTGCCTTCTCCCCATATCCCCTGACTCGCTATCTTTAAGAGCCCTATCTAGCTCTCTCTTGAAAGCATCCAGAGACATGGATCAGAGATAGATAGATTCTTGATTAGTATGGGGGTCAGGGGTTATGGGGAGCAGGCAGGAGAATAGGGTTAGGAGGAAGAGATTGATCAGCCATGATTGAATGGCAGAGTAGACTTGATGGGCCGAATGGCCTAATTCTGCTCCTATCACTTCTAAACTTATAAACATGTGCAGGCAGAGGTGATTAATTTAACGGCATGGACATTGTGGGCCGAAAGGCCTGTTCCTGTGCTGTACTGTTCTCGGTTTTATCTATATTAACGTGCACGGTGGCGCAGCGGTGGAGTTGCTGCCTCACAGCGCCAGAGACCCGGGCTCGATCCTGCCTACGGGCGCTGTCTGTACAGAGTTTGTACGTTCTCCCGTGACCTGCGTGGGTTTTCTCCAGGTGCTCCGGTTTCCTCCCACACTCCAAAGACGTACAGGTTCGTTGGTTAATTGGCTCGGGTGAAAACTGCAAATTGTACCCCAGCGTGTGTGTGTGTAGGATAGTGTGAGTGTAGGGGGTGATCGCTGATCGGCGCGGACCAATGGGGCCTGTTTCTGCACTGTCTCCCTAAGCTAAGCTAAACGATACTTGTGTTCACTGGAGTTTAGAAGGATGAGGGGATGGAATCTTATAGAAACATATACAATTATAAAAGGACTGGACAAGCTAGATGCAGGAAATATGTTCCCAATGTTGGGCGAGTCAGAACCAGGGGCCACAGTCTTAGAATAAAGGGGAGGTCATTTAAGACTGAGGTGAGAAAACACCTTTTCACCCAGAGAGTTGTGAATTTGTGGAATTCCCTGCCACAGAGGGCAGTGGAGGACAAGTCACTGGATGGATTGAAGAGAGAGTTAGATAGAGCTCTAGGGCTAGTGGAGTCAAGGGATATGGGGAGAAGGCAGGCATGGGTTATTGATAGGGGACGATCAGCCATGATCACAATGAATGGCGGTGCTGGCTCGAAGGGCCGAACGGCCTCCTCCTGCACCTATTTTCTATGTTTCTATGTTTCTATGACAGGGGCATAAGATAGAGCTCTAGGGCTAGTGGAGTTAAGGGATATGGTGAGAAAGCAGGCACGGGTTATTGATAGGGGACGATCAGCCATGATCACAATGAATGGCGGTGCTGGCTCGATGGCCGAACGGCCTCCTCCTGCAACTATTTTCTATGTTTCTATGTTTCTATGATACTAAACATAAAGCACGGATTTGGAATATTTTGCAAACAACTCAGACATTCTTGGCACAGCGGCCAAGATGATGTCACATTAGATCTGACCCGCACGGCAGCTGAATTCCTAATTCGCTGTCTTTCTCCGAAATAATTATGCGTTTTTCTTTTCTAAGGGCTTATGTTAATGAAGTGCAGTGGCTGGCTTCAATCGTTTTGGAGCTTTTCTCTGCTCTCTGGCAGCTGCGGTTCACTGGGTAGCAACTTGCTTTTGAACCATGAAGCTATGAGTTCAAGTCTCACCCCAGAGCTCGGTACGGAATTAATCAAGTGACTGTGGATGTAAGCAAAGATGGTTTAACTCAATCTTCCATTCCCAAGACTCCGTTCCAAGGACCCCGACGACAATCCTTCGCAGGTGAGGAGGCAGAGGTTCACTTGCACCTCCTCCAACCTCATCCTTTCGAGTATAGGAGCAGGGAGGTTCTACTGCAGTTGTACGGGGTCTTGGTGAGACCACATCTGGAGTATTGCGTACAGTTTTGGTCTCCTAATCTGAGGAAAGACATTCGTGCCATAGAGGGAGTACAGAGAAGGTTCACCAGACTGATTCCTGGGATGGCAGGACTTTCATATGAAGAAAGACTGGATAGACTCGGCTTGTACTCGCTGGAATTTAGAAGATTGAGGGGGGATCTTATAGAAACTTACAAAATTCTTAAGGGGTTGGACAGGCTGGATGCAAGAAGATTGTTCCCGATGTTGGGGAAGTCCAGAACAAGGGGTCACAGTTTAAGGATAAGGGGGAAATCTTTTAGGACCGAGATGAGAACATTATTTTTCACACAGAGAGTGGTGAATCTGTGGAATTCTCTGCCACAGAAGGTAGTTGACGCCAGTTCATTGGCTCTATTTAAGAGGGAGTTAGATGTGGCCCTTGTGGCTAAAGGGATCAGGGGGTATGGAGAGAAGGCAGGTACAGGATACTGAGTTGGATGATCAGCCATGATCATATTGAATGGCGGTGCAGGCTCGAAGGGCCGAATGGCCTACTCCTGCACCTATTGTCTATGTTTCTATGTTTCTATCATGTATCCGTGCACTATGGACGGCTCGATTGTAATCATGTATTAATTCTGTTTAAAAACAAAGACAGATACAAAACGCTGGAGTAACTCAGCGGGTCAGGCAGCATCTCTGGAGAAAAGGAATAGGTGACGTTTCTGGTCGAGACCCTTCTTGGTTTAGTTCAGTTTAGTCTGGTTTCGAGATACAGCGCGGAAACAGGCCCTTCGGCCCACTGAGTCTGTGCTGACCAGCGATCCTCAGGCACGAACACCATCCCCTACACACACGGGGGACAATTGTACAATTACACCAAGCCAATTAACCTACAAACCTGTATGTCTTTGGAGTGTGGGATGAAACTGGAGAAAACCCACGCAGGTCACGGGGAGAACGGACAAACTCGGTACAGACAGCACCCGGGTCTCTGGCGCTGTGAGCATTTTCACCGTACTTGGTACACGTGACAATCAACTAAACTCATCTCAACTCCAGAGATGTGGCCTGACCTGCTGGGTAGGCCTGACCGACTTCAGCGCTTTCCGTCTATCCTTGGTGTTTGTAGTCTTTAATAGTCTCTGCCTTAAAAATACCCACGGAGTTGGCCTCCACAACCTTCTGTGGCAATAGGGTAGTGTTAATGTTCGGGGATCGCCGGCCGGCACAGACTCCACTGTCAGAGTGAGGCCCAAAGCAAATTGGAGGAACAGCACCACATATTTTGAGATTAAGGACATTTGATTCCTAATTTGAGGAAGGACATTCTTGCTATTGAGGGAGTGCAGCGTAGGTTCACAAGGTTAATTCCCGGGATGGCGGGACTGTCATATGCTGAGAGAATGGAGCGGCTGGGCTTGTACACTCTGGAATTTAGAAGGATGAGAGGTTATCTTATTGAAACATATAAGATTATTAAGGGCTTGGACACGCTAGAGACAGGAAACGTGTTCCCGATGTTGGGGGAGTCCAGAACCAGGGGCCACAGTTGAAGAATAAGGGGTAAGTCATTTGGAACGGAGACGAGGAAACACTTTTTCTCACAGAGAGTGGTGAGTCTGTGGAATTCTCTGCCTCAGAGGGCGGTGGAGGCCGGTTCTCTGGATGCTTTCAAGAGAGAGCTGGATAGGGCTCTTAAAGATACAAGATACAGGATACCTTTATTTGTCACATGTACCAATTGGTACAGTGAAATGTGTGGTCACCATACAGCCGTACGAATAATAAAGAGCACAGAACACGAGAGTCAGGGGATATGGGGAGAAGGCAGGAACGGGGTACTGATTGGGGATGATCAGCCATGATCACATTGAATGGCGGTGATGGCACGATGGGCCGAATGGCCTACTCCTGCAACTATTGTGTATTGTCTATAATAGTTTGGGTCAATGCTTTATTTTCTGTCATTGTCCAGAGCTACAGTGAAATGCTTGCTCCATTTGATGTACAGACAAATCACGCAGTACATGGGGTGGCACGGTGGCGCAGCGGTAGAGTTGCTGCCTCACAGCGCCAGAGACCCAGGCTAAATCCTGACTACGGCTTGCTGTCTGTACGGAGTTTGCACGTGTCAAGTCAAGTCAAGTGAGTTTATTGTCATGTGTCCCTGGTAGGACAATGAAATTCTTGCTTTGCTTCAGCACAACAGAATATAGTAGGCATTGACTACAAGGCATTCTATAAATATATACACAATGGTCAATATACTGATAAAGTGCAAATAACAGTATTGGCTAGTAAAGTTCAGTGTTATGTCCGAGCCAGGTTTAATAGCCTGATTGCTGTGGGGAAGTAGCTATTCCTGAACATGGTCGTTGCAGTCTTCAGGCTCCTGTACCTTCTACCTGAAGGTAGCGGGGAGATGAGTGTGTGGCCAGGATGGTGTGGGTCCTTGATGATGCTGCCAGCCTTTTTGAGGCAGCGACTGTGGGTTTTCTCCGAGATCTTCGGTTTCCTCCCACACTCCAAAGACGTGCAGGTTTGTAGGCTAATTAATTGGCTTGGTGTAAATTGTCCC
>JAXLNO010003693.1:52500-63517 GCA_038087875.1 Malacoraja senta
TGCAGCACCCTTCGCGCTGCCTCCTTTGATGATTTGTCTTTGATGCTGTGGGGCGATTGCACCCTAGTCCTTGCGCCTACTTGTCCATTGTCTATTGTCTATTATTTTGGGGTGCTTACCCACTTTGGCAGCGTGAAGCGTGGACGGTGCGGATGGTGGGATATCTGGTCTGCGTGATGGTCTGGGCTCCATTCACGACTCTACCCAGCTGCGTCACCGATACTGCATCAGTTATTCAGTTATTCTGCATCTCGTATGTCTGTAAGCCCTCAATCTGTTGTCACTTCGGATAGCAGACAATTTGACGGGAATCCTCCCACATCATCAACTCCTCGGCTCGAAGAACTTTTTCCCCCCACGGAGATATTCGCAACTTCAAATGCTTCTGCTTTCAGCAACCTTCTTCCCGAGATCTCCACTGCGGCAAATTGGCCATGATGTATTTATCCTGAAAAAGGAATACAAAGCTTCAGATCGTAACTGTCTGATAGCTTTGCCATCTTTCTGCAGACGCTGAGCTGTTCAGATTACACTTTTTACCGAATGTGAAAAGCCACAGAGAAGTGTAGGATGCAAACTAAAGAGATAAACACTTTCCGTTCTGTCATCTTAAAGCTCACAAATATAAAGTTGGCCGTCTGTTTTTCACACAGAGAGGTGTGAGTGTGTGGAATTCTCTGCTTCAGAGGGCGGTGGAGGCAGTTCTCTGGATACTTTCAAAAGAGAGCTAGATAGAGTTCTTAAAGGTGGCGGAGTCAGGGGATATGGGGAGAAGGCAGGAACGGGGTACTGATTGGGGATGATCAGCCATGATCACATTGAATGGCGGTGCTGGCTCGAAGGGACAAATGGCCTACTCCTGCACCTATTGTCTACTGTCTAACAATATCAGGCGGCACGGTGGTGCAGCGGTAGAGTTGCTGCCTCACATCGCCAGAGACTCGGTCTTGACTACGGGTGCTGTCTGAACGTTCTCCCCGTGACCTGCGTGGGTTTAGTCCGGGATCTTCGGTTTCCTCCCACCCTCCAAAGACGTGCAGGTTTGGACGTCAATTGGCTTGGTGTAAGTGTAAATTATACCAAGTTATAACTGTAATAATTGATAGAAATGCAAAATGTCACTAGTTTATGTAAGATCGTGTTCGTGTGCAGGGAACACTGGTCTAAACTCCAGCGAGTACAGGCCCAGTGATGTCAAATGCTCATCATATGTTAACCTACTCATTTCAGATTTCCAGCTTCTGCGGTATTTAGCTTTTCCAAATCTTATCTGTTGCCTTCAAATTAGTTCTTGAACAATAGCCCAGTCAATGGAAGTCAGTTTCAACTGCTAAATGTGGACATTTACTGGTTCAAAATACACTGAATTTGGCTTCGTTTAGTTTAGAGATACAGCATGGAAACAGGCCCTTCGGCCCACCGAGTCCGTGCCGACACGCTCTCCCCGCACACCAACACTGTCCCACACACAGTAGGGACAATTTGTAATTTACAGAAGCCAAATAAACTACAAGCCTGCACGTCTTTGGAGAGTGGGCGGAAACCGGAGCACTCGGAGAAAACCCACGCGGGTCACGGGGAGAACGTACAAACTCCGTACAGACAGCGCCCGTAGTCAGGATCGAACCAGCGTCTCTGGCGCTGTGAGGCTGCGCCACCCTGCCGCCCTTGGTACATTGATGGCTGAGGGGACGGTGAGAAGGAGGTGAAATTAGTCAGGACAGTGAAACTAGTCGGAGAACTGGGAAGGGGGAGGGGATGGAGAGAGAGGGAAAGCAAGGGCTACTTGCAGTTGGAGAAGTCAATGTTCATATCGCTGGGGTATAAGCTGCCCAAGCGAAATATCAGGTGCTGTTCCTCCAGTTTGCGCTGGGCCTCACTCTGACAGTGGAGGAGGCCCAGGACAGAAAGCATGCAGAGAGGCTGCCTGACTTGCCGAGTTCCTCCAGCACTTTTTGTGTTCCACGCAAGATTCCAGCACCTGCAGTTCCTCGTGTCTCTACCCACGAATCCTGCCTGTCAGAGTGGATTCTGGATAATCCCAGTCTATATCTCCTCCTCCCGAAATTGTTTCATCACATGTATTTCCCAAAACCGTTTCGGAATGAGTGCTGGGGGGAGGGGGGAGGGGGGAGGGGGAGGAAAATCAGATCATTTTTGGCAGTGAAGAAATCTCCAGCGGATTTATGCCACAAATCTGCAGCTGTTTTTTTCACGAGAATTTGAATCCAGCACTGAGTTGTGTAAAGCTTGTTCCTTCGCAAGGATGGCCATTGTCGAACGTGAGCCGTGATGTTCCCTCCCACCTTATTCCGATGAAGGGTCTCGACCCAAAAAACGTCGCCTATTCCGTTTCTCCGGAGACAGAACAGTGAAAGGCTTGGATAGAGTGGATGTGGAGAGGATGTTTCCACTAGTGGGAGAGCCCAGGACCAGAGATCGTAGCCTCAAATTTAAACGACATTCGTTTAGCTTGGAGATGGGGAGGAATTTCTTCGGTCAGAGGGTGGTGAATCTGTGGAATTCTTTGGCACAGACAGCTGTGGAGGCCAGGTCAGTGGATATTTTTAAGGCAGAGATGGATGGATTCTTGATTAGTACGGGTGTCAGGGGTTATGAGGAGAAGGCAGGGGAATGTGGTTAGGAGGGAGAGATAGATTAGCCATAGATAGACATGAAAAGCTGGAGCAACTCAGCGGGACAGGCAGCATCTCTGGAGAGAAGGAATGGGTGACGTTTCGGGTCGAGACCCCTTCGTCAGACATGATTGAACGGGGGAGTAGACTTGACGGGCCGAATGGACTAATTCTACTATGAAATGCTGTCTGACCCGCTGAGTTACTGCAACATTTTGTGTCTATCTTCCTATTCCCACTCAGTTTGACTTGGGGAAATCCCATGTAAAGGTGATTTTAGATTCAAGTCCGCCCTGACTCAATTGAAAGACCAACTTGCATTAAGTTGTCAGTTTGATAAGTGCGCAGAGATTGCATTAGCTTGTCAGCCTGCTTCCTGCATGCAGCTTGTATTAACATGTCATACCAAGGCTCGGTATATAAATCTTTGTTGCAGAAATTTAGTTGAAAGGTATTAAACAGTTGTTTACAGGAAGAAAGTCGATGTAAATCCCTGATTTGCAAGGCAGGGAAGCTGTAACGTCAAGAGGATCAGTTCCCCAACTTGTTTTGTTTTAGTTTGGGGATACAGCGCGGAAACAGGCCCTTCAGCAGCTTGGCTCACCAAGTCCACACCGACCAGCTAGCCCAGCACATTAACACCATCCTACACGCAATAGGGACAATTCTGTGAACGGTAAATGACTTAACACTATCCTACACACACACCAGGGACAATTTTAACATTTATACCAGGCAAACTAACCTAGGGTCTCGGCCCGAGACGTCACCCGTTCCTTCTCTCCAGAGATGCTGCCTGGCCCGCTGAGCCACAGTTTAAGAATAAGGAGTAAGCCATTTAGAACGGAGACGAGGAAACACTTTTTCTCACAGAGAGTGGTGAGTCTGTGGAATTCTCTGCCTCAGAGGCAGGTTTTCTGAATACTTTCAAGAGAGAGCTAGATAGGGCTCTTAAAAATAGCGGAGTCAGGAGATATGGGGAGAAGGCAGGAACAGGGTACTGATTGGGGATGATCAGCCATGATCACATTGAATGGCGGTGCTGGCTGGAAGGGCCGAATGGCCTACTCCTGCACCTATTGTCTATTGTCACCCATTCCTTCTCTCCAGAGATGCTGCCTGGCCCGCTGAGTTACTCCAGCTGTTTGTGCTTATCTTTGGTTTAAACCAGCACCTGCAGTTCCTTCCCACACATTTAACCTACAAACCTGCACGTCTTTGGAGTGCGGGAGGAAGCCGAAGATCTCGGGGAAAAACCCGCGCCGGTCACGGGGAGAAGGTACAAACTCCGTACAGACAGCACCCGTAGTCGGGATCGAACCCGGGTCTCTTGGCGCTGTGAGGCAGCAACTCTACCGCTGCGTTTAAATCCATACACCAGGAATGCTGGAAGATCACAGCCAAGATAAACAACATCTGTGGAAAGAGAAAAAAGCTGGAGTAACTCAGCGGGACAGGCAGCATCTCTGGAGAAAAGGAATAGTTGACGTTTCGGGTCGAGACACTTCTTCAGACTGAGATGGTGCCTTGCCATGGACACTGCTTATAGAGTCATAGTCTTGAGGGTGACACGGTGGCGCAGCGGCAGAGTTGCTGCCTCACGGCGCCAGGGATCTTCGATCCCGACTACGGGCGCTTGTCCGTACGGAGTTTGTACCTTCTCCCCGTGGCCCGCGTGGGGTTTTTCTCCGAGATCTCCGGTTTCCGCCCACACTCCAGGTTTGTAGGTTAATTGGCTTGGTGTAAATGTAAATTGTCCCCAGTGTGTGTGTGGGGTTTAGTGTCAGTGTGCGGGGATCGCTGGTCGGCGGGGACTCGGTGGGCCGAAGGGGGGCCTGTTTCCGCGCTGCATCTCCAAACTAAACCAAAACTGGACTGAATCCATCCTTGCTTTAATTTCAAAATGTGCAAATTTTGAACAAACTAATTTATGCGTGACGTGAATAATCTGTGAGCAATCATCTCCAGCAGTTTGAAGTTTCAAAGCCTATTCATTGTTTTTTGCCTCATTTCCATCGCTGAACCTTAAAGAAATGCCCTTAACATATTTTTTTGGGCCAAATTACTTCACATCAAAACCCTCATGAAAGGCGCATTAGATCAAACCCAATATGTCCTTCATTAGCTGTCGAAGAACTGTATTAGTTCACCAAAGTTTCATTTCTAATCTCCGCATCATGTCTGAAAGCACAATTCCCAATAAGTGAGGATTTGAAAGACTAGTTAAAAAGTTAGAAGTCAAACAGATCAAAATAACACAGATTTGAGTTGATTTACCTCTGGCAGCCATTAAATCCGACAGGAATGTTAGCTATGGTTTAGGATTTGGCTTCTTATTATTACTGTCACTTGTGCCGAGGTACAGTGAGAAGATTCGCTTTTGCACGTTATGCCTTCAGGGAAAATGTACGGAAGTGTGAAAACGCACACCTCCAGATTCAGGGACAGTTTCTTCCCGAATGGCCTAATTCTGCCACTATTACATGAACTTATGGCCTTCAGAAGGAACAGATTGTTCCCGATGTTGGGGAAGTCCAGGACAAGGGGTCACAGTTTAAGGATAAAGGGGAAATCTTTTAGGACCGAGATGAGAAAAACATTTTTCACACAGAGAGTGGTGAATCTGTGGAATTCTCTGCCACAGAGGGTAGTTGAGGCCAGTTTATTGGCTACATATAAGAGGGAGTTAGATGTGGCCCTTGTGGCTAAAGGGATCAGGGGGTATGGAGAGAAGGCAGGTACGGGATACTGAGTTGGATGATCAGCCATGTTCATATTGAATGGCAGTGCAGGCTCAAAGGGCCGAATGGCCTACTCCTGCACCTATTTTCTATGTTTCTATGTTTCTATGTTTCCCAGCTGTTATCAGGCAACTGAACCATCCCACCAACAACCAGAGGGCGGTCCTGAACTACTATCTACCTCATTGGTGACCCTCGGACTATCTTTGATCGGACTTTGCTGGCTTTACCTTGCACTAAACGTTATTCCCTTATCAAAGTGCACTGCGAATGGCTCGATTGTAATCAAGGTTCAAGATTCAATTTAATTGTCACGTGTACCAATTGAGGTACAGTGACATTTGACTGAATCTGTGGAACTCTTTGCCACAGAAGGCTGTGGAGGCCAAGTCAGTGGATATTTTTAAGGCAGAGATAGACAGATTCTTGATTAGTACAGGTGTCAGAGGTTATGGGGAGAAGGCAGGAGAGTGGGGTTGAGAGGGAGAGATAGATCAGCCATGATTGAATGGCGGAGTAGACTTGATGGGCTGAATGGCCTAATTCTGCTCCTAACACATGAATGTATGACCTTCAGAAGAAAATTTGACTCCAGTGAAAAGCTTTTTGTTGCATGCTAACGGGTCAGCGGAAAGACAATACATGATTATTATCGAGCTGTCCACAGTGTACAGATACATGAGAAAGGGAATAACGTTTAATTCAAACGTTAAAACGTTAAAATCTAAAGTCCGATCAAAGATAGTCCGAGGGTCTCCAATGAGATGCGGGAAAAGAGAACTGAAGGGACCAGCATAGACACAAAACATTATTCCCTTATTATGTATCTGTACACTGTGAACAGCTCGATTGTAAACATGTGTTGTCTTTCCGCTGACTGGTTACCACGCAACAAAAGCTTTTCACTGTACCTCGGTACACGTGGCAATAAGGAACTAAACTGAATTATCTAATCAGAACAGATTGGAACAGGGCGGCACGGAGGCGCAGCGGTAGAGTTGCTGCCTCACAGCGCCAGAGACCTGGGCACGATCCTGACTACGTGCCCTGTCTGTACGGAGTTTGTACGATCTCCCCGTGACCTGCGTGGCTTTTCTCCGAGATCCTCAAGTGATTGTGGACGATCAGCCACGATCACATTGAATGGCGGTGCTGGCTCGAAGGGCCGAATGGCCTTTCTCCTGCACCTATTGTCTATTGTCTATTGTATTAGAGGCTGTTTCTGAGCCTGCTGGTGCCCACTTTCAAGCTTCTGTACCTTTTCCCCCGACGGGAGCGGGGCGAAGTGTTTGATGACTTTGGCTGCTGTTGTGAGGCAGCGTGAAGTGTCGTTGGTGGGTGCCTTGGTCTGTGGGATGGATGGGGCTACATCCACAACTCTCTGCGGTTTGTTGTGGTCTTGGGCAGAGGTGTTCCTGCTGTGATGCAGCCCAACAATATGCTTTGCATCCGCAGGGGTTTGTGATTGCCCACAGACAACTGCGGGGGCCAAGTCAATGGGCATGTTTAAGGCAGGGATAGAGACAGTCTTGATTAGTACGGGTGTCAGGGGTTACGGGGAGAAGGCAGGAGAATGGGGTTGAGAGGGAGAGATAGATCAGCCATGATTGAACGGCAGGGTAGACTTGATGGGCCGAATGGCCTAAGTCTGCTTCTATCACTTAGGAACTTATGACATTGGAGACATATCGAATTTCCTCAACAGTGTTCAACAGTTGCTTACCTAGGCTGACAAAAGTGCTGGAGAATCTCAGCGGGTGCAGCAGCATCTATGGAGCGAAGGAAATAGGCAACGTTTCTCCAGCACTTTTGTCTACCTTCGATTTTCCAGCATCTGCAGGTCCTTCTTAAACACGCTGCTTACCTAGGCTGCTGCCTCACAGCGCCAGAGACCCTGCTGTCTGTACGGAGTTTGTACGTTCCTCCCGTGACCTGCGTGGGTTTTCCCCATGTGCTCCGGTTTCCTCCCACATCCCAAAGACGTGCGGGTTTGCGGGTCGATGGGCTTCCGAGGGTCTTCGAAGCGAAATTGGGGGTGACATGGTACTAGTGATCGATGGTCGGCATGGACTGTTCATTGTCCATGTTGCACCACGAAACAATGCATTAGATTTACAAGGATGTTGCCAGGGCTTGGTGGATTGAGCTATAGGTAGAGGTCGAAGAGAGAGTTTGATTTGAAACATATAAGATTATTAAGGGTTTGGACACGCTGGAGGCTGGAAACATGTTCCCGATGTTGGGGGAATCCAGAACCAGTTGTCCAACCATTAAGGGCCTGTCCCACTTACGCGATTTTTTCGGCGACTGCCGGCACCCGTCATAGGCCGTTGCAGGTCGGCGAAAATGTTCAAACATGTTGTAAATCCAGCAGAGACCAGAAAGACGCTACGACTCTTTGGGCGACTGAGGAGACGACTCACGGCCATACAGGCGACACCCTGGAGACATGTATCGGGGTGAAGCCTGTATGGTCGTGAGTAGTCGCCCAAAGAGTCGTACCTTGTTCTGGTCGCCGCTGGACATGTTTCAAACATGTTTTCAGCGACCTGCAACGACCTATGACGGTTGCCGGCAGTCGCCGAAAAAGTCGCGTGAGTGGGACAGGCCTTTAAGGAAGTGGGACAGGCCATTTAGAACGGAGATGAGGAAACACTTTTTCACACAGAGAGTTGTGAGTCTGTGGAATTCTCTGCCTCAGAGGGCGGTGGAGGCAGGTTCTCTGGATACTTTCAAGAGAGAGCTAGATAGGGCTCTTAAAGATAGCGGAGTCAGGGGATATGGGGAGTAGGCAGGAACGGGGTACTGATTGGGGATGATCAGCCATGATCACATTGAATGGCAGTTGGCTCGATGGGCCGAATGGCCTACTCCTGCACCTATTCTCTATTGTCTATTGTCTATTTAACACTTTGGGCTAACAGAACCATGGGGAGAAAGCAGGAACGGGGTATTGATTTTGGTTGATCAGCCATGATCATATCGAATGGCAGTGCTGGTTTGTTTAGTTTAGTGTAGTTCAGTTTAGAGATACAGCGCGGAAACAGGCCTTTCGGCCCACCCAGTCCACGCTGACCAGCGATCCCGCACACTAACACTATCCTACACACACTAGGGACAAATTACAATTTACAATTTACATTTATACCAAGCCAATTAACCTACAAACCTGTACGTCTTTGGAGTGTGGGAGGAAACCGGAGCACCCGGAGAAAACCCACGCAGTCGCGGGGAGAACGTACAAACTCCGTGCAGACGGCGCCCGCGGTCAGGATCGAACCCGGGTCTCTGGCGCTGTAAGCGCTGTAAGGCAGCAACTCCACCGCTGCGCCACCGCGCCGCCCTCATCGTGGGTCGATGTTGGCTAAACTCGGGGGGGGAAGGAAGCTTCGAGCTGAAGACTAGCAGAGAAAAATCATTGTTACAGCTCCAATCATTCAATCAGTTAAAAAAAAAGGATCGTTTAAAAAATAAAAAAAATCTCCACCATAAATAGCCTTAAAATTAAAAATCTCGCTTTGCAACAATCGGGCAATATTATAAGAAATGTCTGGCCCGAAATAGCGGTTAAGGATGGATTTATAAACTCCGAAATGAAAAAAAAATGAATTAGGTACAATTACAACAAAAAAAAAATGTTTAATTCCGGCCATGGTTATTAATTTTCTGGATATGTCAGATGCTGGGTTACTCTGATTGAAATCATGTAGATGAGATGAGATTGCTTAATCATCTGTTCTTGCCCAACCCACACTAATTAACAGAATCACAGGCATACCAATGAGGTACAGGCAAGATTAAACAAAGGTAGTTTCACCTGAAGGGATGTCTTGAAGACCAAGATGTAATATCATGAAAGATCTTAGTCTTGCCAACCTGGGGTCTGATTAGAAACTGCGCTATTTTCCGCCCAATCTCTCCGCCCAAGTACTCCAGGGACATTTTTTTTCCATTTACAATGAAAAGCATCTCCTTATGATTCTCTTCACTTGCAAGCGATCTTGGTTTAGTCGAAGAGGAAAGTCTCTGGGAGTTGATTTGACCTCAGAGCATCGCTGTCTGTGGGGGCTTGCCCGTGAGGAGATTGACTGGGGTTCTTTTTTGAGCCGCAACATTTTCAAGGTACCTTGTTAGAAACATGGCTGATCTATCTCTCCCTCCTAACCCCATTCTCCTGCCTTCTCCCCATAACCCCTGACACCTGTACTAATCAAGACTGTCTCTATCCCTGCCTTAAACATGCCCATTGACTTGGCCCCCGCAGCCGTCTGTGGGCAATCACAAACCCCTGCAGATGCACAGCATATTGTTGGGCTGCATCACAGCAGGAACACCTCTGCCCAAGACCACAACAAACCGCAGAGAGTTGTGGATGTAGCCCCATCCATCCCACAGACCAAGGCACCCACCAACGACACTTCACGCTGCCTCACAACAGCAGCCAAAGTCATCAAACACTTCTCCCCGCTCCCTCCCGTCGGGGGAAAAGGTACAGAGAGTTAGATAGAGCTCTAGGGGCTAGTGGAATCAAGGGATATGGGGAGAAGGCAGGCACGGGTTATTGATAGGGGACGATCAGCCATGATCACAATGAATGGCGGTGCTGGCTCGAAGGGCCCGTATGGCCTCCACCTGCACCTATTTTCTATGTTTCTAAGTTTCTATGTAGAAGCTTGAAAGCGCGCACCACCAGACTCAGAAACAGCCTCTTATACAATAGACAATAGGTGCAGGAGTAGGCCATTCGGCCCTTCGAGCCAGCACCGCCATTCAACGTGATCATGGCTGATCATCCCCAATCAGTTCCCCGTTCCTGCCTTCTCCCCATATGTCTTGATTCCCTTAGCCCTAAGAGCTGTATCTAACTATTGAACACATCATTGTTGGCTGTTAACTGATTGAACATAGAACATAGAACTATACAGCACATTAACACATAGAACATACAACATACAACATACAACATACAACACGCTACCAATCCCAGTTGTGGAGACACTGGTATCGTTGTCTCATTGTAGGACATTGATCATTCTTTTATTCTGGATTTTAATTCATGTATTGTGTTTGTTTTTAAATATATAATTTATGATGCTTTTATAATTGATAAACTAAGATTTTAAATGTAGTTTATGATGTTTTTAATATGATGTATTTTTATGTAATGTTGTCCCTTGTCTGGACCTTGAGTCTGAAATAAAGTTTATTATTATGATTATTATTATTATTATTATACAACATACAACATACAACATACAACACACAAAATACAGCATACAACACACAACACACAACATACAAAATACAACATACAACATACATCATACAACATACAACACACAAAATACAACATACAACATGCAACACACAACACACAACACACAACACACAACACACAGCACACAACATACAACATACAACATACAAAATACAACACACAACACACAAAATACAACATACAAAATACAACACACAACACACAACATACAACACACAAAATACAACACAACACACAACACACAGCATACAACACACAACACACAACATACAACACACAAAATACAACACAACACACAACACACAACATACAACACACAACATACAACATACAACACACAACATACAAAATACAACAGACAA